>JARHVA010001000.1:3380000-3390000 GCA_037957365.1 Torreya grandis | reverse complement strand
GTACATGCCTAAAAAACCTGATTTATATTTTCCAATTATTACATGATCTAAAACACCTTGAAATATGGTTATAACCCTTCATTAGGCCACACACTATATTTTCTCTCTAGAACTTGACCTATAAACCATATAAGGTCTTAAAACTGACATTCATGCCTCTTTCCATGTACCTTACACATCACTATCATGCCATACAATATCTCTCATTATTAAACACTACCATACATCCTTCACATGCCTTAACAACATATCATGATACCCCATTAGGCTAGGCAAGTTCTAAGAGAGGTTTAGATGCAGACCTAGATTGAAGTTCCTACCCCTATAGGCTCACCTTGAAACTATGATGAGTGTTAAAATGCCTCAAACACATGATAAAACAACTTATATAACCTCTCACATGCTTGAGTTAACTTACCTCATCATGATACTAGCTCATACCTCTACCTTATCATGACTAGGCTAAGGATACTTAAGCACATGATGCCTTGACCTATTCCTTCTAGGTCATGACCTCAACAAAACATAAACCAAGTAGATTTAATAAATTTTACCTTACTCATATCACCCTACCATTCTCTTTCTAAAGGAAACAATATTGAATAACCTCATATAGACCTAACACCACATGACTAAGCTTGATATGACTTGGCATCTCTCTTTCATGGACCTAAACACCTTTGACATCATCCTCGATATCAACCTTTATATGAATGAAAAAATAATATATTAGTTAAATTAAAATTATCTCTTGAATTCAAATTATATCTTTCCCTCAAATTCTCTTAACCACACTCTTATCAATTCATCTTATCTCATCACATACTATCCACTAGGCTTAGTCAGCTTTGTTCATTCATTTCACTATTATTATTTTACATGGATATCCCTTTCATGATATATACCTTCCAAGCACATAAAATTCTTGAAAATATCAATATTTATCACTCATAACCTTTGACAACATCATGCTTCCAACTTAGAACACACTCTCAATAAGTTACTACCATGCTCAATAGATCTTTGACATCAATGACCATTCTGCCTTTGCATGATACACATTTTTGACATCAATGAAAATAGAATGAAAATAAACTCTCCCTTTGTCATTTATGGAAAAAACATTACACAAATGAAATCACTTAAAAATGACACTTTTCCCATCTACTCATTCTCCCCCATTTGACATGAATGACAAAGGGTCTTTTACATACTACCATCTGATTCTTGAACTTAAATTTCAATGAACAATATAAAGATACAAAACTCCACCTAAATTCATGGATATTTTATTAAAATTAATTTAGATACATAGGAAGAGACACCTAATCCTTGATATAACTGATATAAATCAAACTCTTGATCACTCACAAGGCCATCACATCTATTCTAATCTAACATATATTATTACCTATATGTTCTTTAAGTTAATGAATCATTTTATTATCTCCCCTTTTATCCTCATATCTTGATCTCACCATATAAGTCATTAGGACTCTCAGACCATTCTCATCTTCCTTCAAACATCTTTATACCAATACCACTTCTCAACATAAATCAAGCTAACTACCAACTACTAGAAATAAGGAACAACTTTTTGCTTACCTCTCATATACCAACAACACCTCTATCTCTTTCAAAATGTATTCATGATATCTACCAAACTTGTATTGACTAATGAGTGTATCCATGAAGTCTAATGGAGTCACCCCTTATCATAAGGCACTAATACAACACAAACTCAGGAGATTTAAAAATCTCCATGCTCTCATAAGACTAATGATCCTTTAGGATCCTATTAGACTTGATTAATCTCTTTGTCTTGGCTTCTTCATCATTCATGTGGTTAACAATCTAAACTAATAATTAACACTATTGATACTCTTCAATATTTGGCCAATGATCAACCATAGAAAATAGTCTATTTTGTCTTTTAGAATGATTGAGATTAAGCTTGATTGTATTTCAATTCCAGACATTGGTTTGTCTTCTTTATTAAAATCTAGGAGCTTTAATCTTCTTTTTCTATCTTGGTGATTCATGATGATAGAATATTGTAATATGACCAGTGTTATGATAATTATAAAAAATAAAATCACTCATACATCTTTATTGATGTGGACTATGACTCCTACCATAATCCCATGAGTACTCATTCTTGGAGGGTCTTCTACACTCTCTTGCTCTATGACCAAACAAACTATATTTGAAATAATAACCATTAAATGAATTTGTATACCTTATGGCATTAGGTTGTTTAATAAAAAATTCTTCATATTGTTCTTGAGGTTCACCTTCTTCTTCACATTATCATTCTCCTTTTTCTCATTTTGATCTACTTTGAAACCAAGACCTACCTTATCATTGGTATAATTTTGACTAATAAAAAATTCATATAGAGCCTCAACGATATTTTAAAAAAATTCACAGGTCTTCATATCTCTAATTACTTGATCCAATTATGACTTTAAGGACTCCAATTCTGATTCAAAATATGGTGCATTCTTCTTCCTTAGTATTTATTCTAGTAGTGACTATCTCCATCTAAGTTTTAACCTAATTTATAATCTCATCATGCTCCTTATATGTGTTACTCAGTCTCTCCTTAAAGAGATTTATTTTATCTTCATAAATCTTAACTAATGATCTTTATTTCTAATCTTTGGAACTTTAACTCCTCTAGAGAACTCACCAATTCTTCCTTAAGGTTCACTTCAACATCTTCTTCATATGATTATTCATCATCCATAAGGTATTTCCCTTTTAATAAAACCTTATTATCTATTTATATAGCCACGAATAAAGTTTCATTATTTTAATATTCATTATTGTCATCATCACTATCAGATGTACTTGTGTCACTTACATTAGATGAGATATTATCTTCTTTGGTATAGAAACTTCTCTTGTTCTTAAATGATGATTTATTTCCTTCATACTTATTACAATATTTATTGCTTTTGTCATGATTATATATCTTATCATCACCATGATTTTCATCATTTTTCTCATCATGCTTAGTATTATCCTTGTTATGACACATAGATGCAAAGTGACCAATCTTACCACAGTTGAAAATTGTGAAAGGCAACTTACCCTTGTATTTAATAGATCTAATCTTCAATTTCCTAGTAAACATGGCTATAAATCCATCATGATCAATATTTGAACATACCTCAACATTAAACTTCTTGGATTTTGACTTCTTAGATTCAAATGTTGCTTCCTTCTTAGGAGGTCTTCCTTCATTTTTTCTCATCTCATAGTTAGTCAAGATGCCATGAAGCCCATCCATCTAAAGTGTATCTAGCTCTTAAATTTATTATACTATTGACACCTTTTAATCAAATTTAGAAGTTGGATATATCAGTAAATTTTGAATAATTGCAAACTCTTTAATTTCATCTTTGAGAAATTTTATGACATTGACAACTTCATCAACCTATAAAAGGTAGGATTCAATGTTTTCATCCTCCTTCATTCTCAAACTTTCAAACTACCCACAGTAAGTATGTAACTTTTCTAAATTTACTTTGGTATCTCCTTCATAAATGGTTTATGAAATTTCCTAAATCCCTTTAGTTTTATCATAATTCATGACCTAAAAAAATTATTCTTTTTAAAGACCACACATTATGTCATTCATTACCTTAGAGTTATTCTCACTTGCCTTCGTGCCTGCTACATCATTTGGTGGTGTAGAAGGTGCAATGAATCCATAAATAATATATCTACATATGTCACAGCCAAAATACATGATATATGTCTTCACTATGATGATCCAAAATTCATATTTAGTCTCATTAAAGATAATATCCCTATTGGTTGAGAAACCTCCTTATACTTGTTCACTACACATGCTTGTGCTTTAAGGATCTCCTTCAAGATGTTAGGTCTGATTAAAATATCCAAATTTTGATACCAATTATTTTAATAAAAATTATTGATATGGGAGTTTAATAAGTCTTCAAAAACATTTATTTTAATTATACTTAAGCTATCATGAATCATTCAAACAAACATATAGATCTAGCAAGCATAGACAACTATCCACATAAGCATAAAACATAAGAACACATCACATATGTGGTAAGACTTAAAAATGAATAAATACCAATGATATATATAAATTTATTACATTCATATAACACAAAATCTAAATTTAGTGAAGCACCAACTCCACATAGAGCACCAATCGTAACTAGCCAAGTACCCACTTGACTAGGCTTTAAAAAGCACCTCGTTACAAGGAAGCACCAACCCCATAGATGAATCAGTATCAACTCATCCCCATAATTTATTTTATCAACTTAGTGATAACTTATTTTTCGCACAATATAGTATGACCACCTCTTCAACTCTTCACACACTTATCCCTCTCAAACTGCCTTTCGGGCCTCTTCACTCAACTAGGTATTTTTAAGACTAATGTGGTCATATGACCTTGATATTAATACGAATAAACATTATCACATATTAATTAAATATTATACACACTAATATTATGGTATATAATACCTCATTCTACTCAACAATGTGTTATTTCATTTGCATCCTCTTCACTTACATAAATAGGCCTAAAACTACCTTATATATACCATTCCTTGTTCATATACCACTTATTCAGCCACATACCATTAAAATAATATGTAATAAATATAATAAGTCTTAGGACATATTTTTTAGATTAATAAAATGAACTTTGAGTCCCTTTTGGTTTGATATGACTCAATTAGACCTCATTTGACTTTTACGTCTCATGGAGACCTAATTGCATTAGGTCTATCTCTTAAAGCCAAAAATTGATTCTTTTGGGCCTATATGGATTCATAAAACAATTTAAAACAACTAACACACTTATTAAATTAACTCTTATAACCTCCTACATGTTTTTTTTATATCTACATCCTTCATTCATACCTTAAAACCATCTTTAGGATAAATTGCCCTATTAGGCATGTGTGCCTCAAAAATTATCTTATGAGAATGAAGTTCAAACATGATTAAGAAACCAAAATATGATAGAATAAATATAAATAAATATTATAAATTCCTCATAATCATCACTACATATTTTCACTTAGTAGATAAGGCTTCAATAATATCTTTGTAACTCACTCACTCAAAACTGCCATATTACCTCAAAACACAATTATGGTGACTTAGAACTCCTTCACCTATATATAAATTTTTAATGAATAATTATACATGTATATTATCCTATTATATCACTATACCATTATGATATATAAATATCATATGGTCAAATGGTAAATATTGGTCTTTCAGATCAATCTCATGACCTTATATCTCATTGTCTTATCTAAACCAAACATGTTAACTTGTGACCAAATTTTTCACCAAAAGCATGACCTCAAAATATTATTACAAGAATTAAAATATATTAAAATTATTTATAAACATATCTATGAACATAATTTCATCATTATATTATGATAACACACTCCAATTCATCTTCTCATTGTTGCCTAGGTTTTTCACTATTTACACTATTAGGCCTCTTAGCGACTAACTAAATTGGATGAATGGTTTATCACTCTTGAGGAATATAATATATATATAAACCTTCATGGAAATAAAATATTATTATATACCTTCTTCTTCCATCTATTTTCTTACTATGTGTAGTACAAATTTTGACTTTGACAACAACTTCTTCTAAAACAAGCCTATAACTCAACATTATTTATCTCTTCTCTCTAACCAATACCACCTATAGGTACCTAGGAGAGTTAAAAATATTATCCAATAGATTACATAAGAAATTAAATCCATACTAATCACCTTTTGAGAAACATATTCAACATCAGGTCTTTATTATGGTTGTATGAGTGTTTAAACTAGTTTCCAATCTTAACGATCATTTATAAATCATAGTCCCTCAATCCAATAACTAATTCCTATAATTATGATATAGGACCCATACCCATATACCATTAACTTATTATGTTATTTTTAAAAAAATTTATGAGGTAATGAGATTTAAAAATTCCTTCTTAGTTTCATAACCCTTCATTTTGAGCACTCAAGAAACCTCTAAACAACTTTTCATGCCTTGTCCTTCAAACTAGAACCTCAAAATTCATTTTCATGCCTAAAAACTTGAATTAAATTTTCCAATTCTTACTAGAGCTAAAACACCTTAAAATATTATTATGACCCTTTGTTAGGCCATACTCCCTCTTTTTCTCTCTAGAACTTGACCTACAAATCACATTAGGTCTTAAAAATGACCTTTATGCCTCTTTCCATGAAATTTACACCTCATTATCATTCCATAAAACATATCTCATTATTAAACACTACCATAAATCCTTCACATGCCTTGACAATAGATCATGATACCTCACTAGGCTAGGCAAGTTCTAAGAGAGGTCTAGATGTAGACCTATACTGAAGGTTCTACCCCTATAGACTTACCTTGAAAATATTATGAGTGTTATAATGCCTCAAATAAATGATTAAATATCCTTAAAAACATCTCACATGCTTAATTTAGCTCACCTCATCAAGCTACAAATTCATACCTCTACCATGTCATGACTAGGCTCAGGCTACTCAAGCACTTGATGCCTTGACTTGTTCTTTCCATGTCACGACCTCAAAAAAAAATCAAATAAGTAGATATAAGACATTAAATATGACCAAAATATTATTTTTTATGATAAAAATATTCCATAGCCTCATACAAACCTAAAACCACATGGCCAAGCTTCATATGACTTGACATCTCTCTTCCATGCACTTGAACATCTTTGACATCATCCTTGATATCAATCTTGAATTTCATGCAAAGATAATACATTAGTTTCATTAAAATTATATCTTTCCTTAAAATTATATTTTTTATTCAAATTATCATGACCACACTCTTCTTAATGCATCTTTTCTCATCCCATACTATTAACTAGGCTTAGTCACCTTTGTTTATTCAATTCACTATGCTTCTTTTACATGGATCACCTTTCCATGATTTGTACCTTTAATTCTAAAAAAACTAACAATAATATAAATCTTCATCACTCATCACCTTAAATAAAATCATGCTTCCAACTGAGAACACACTCTCCAAAGGTTACTACCATTCTCAATAGATTTTTGTCATCAATGACCATTATGGCTTTGCATGATTCACCCTTTTGACATCATTGAAAACAACATGCCAATAATATATATAGCGAAGGTAGCTATTCCATAATAATAATGATTATCATGATTCATCTCTTACATGGGATACTAAATGTGGGGAACTAATGTTGAAATATGATGAGTCCCTCAAATCTATGAGGAGATGTAGGCCGTAGATAAGGTGTAATTTTTATATGTGAATGCATTTGAGAATGAGGTTGATCCAATAAATACATAAGATATTGAAATTCATGAAAGTGTTATAAATAACTAAAGATATATCTATATGGTGTGTAGTACACAAATGCCAAAGATAATATACTTCCCCATATTTAGGGATGTATGATGGTAGTATGTTAGGAGGTGGTAAGATATTATTTGTAGATTGTGCCTTTTATAGATTTATTATATCAATTTAATACTTAATATATCAATAATGTGTATAATAATGATAATTCATACCATGAAATAAACCATTTAATAATATATGGTGAAGGTTATCTATTTGTAGTATAGGTAAAACTTAAGGCTTGATGTTACTAATGTACATGACAATCCTTCTCCCTATGACTGATAACTTTATTTATCACAAAATAAGGCTCATATAACCATCATTCTAATAGAGGATAAATAGTAGGAATTGTTATTATTTCAGAATCACTATGAGGATAACTTAGAATAGGATCATTCTAGCATAGGCTACATTACAAGATGAGAAAGAAGTAATTGAGTGATTATGTTGAGGGAGAGATCATAAGTTTTGATTTTTAGATTGATCTTATTTTTTTCATCTTTGTCTAAATCTATAATATTAGGTGGTATATTTCATATCAATTAAATATGACTATTATAACCTCTATTAGAATTTATGGGATAATTAAAATGTAATGATTCACAAAATGGGATGTTAGGTAAAGGTTCAAGTTTAGGTATTTTAGAAATAACTCATTCTTAGAATTTTTCAAAATTCCAAGGATTTGTATCTCCTTAAATCTTGTATATAACACAATTATAAGTAAAATTAACACATTGGCATGTTAATTAGGATATTACTCACATGTAGTGTGTCCAAGGTCAGATGATTAAAATTTTATAAGAAAGTGGAAAGTTAAATATCATGACTATGACACACATTGTGATAGGGTAGCCATGATATGAAGCCAAACACCACCTAAAATATGAATTTATCTTATATCATATCCTTGACATATAATTTGATAATATTTTAGGTTAAATTCAAAGTATCCACATGTTTTAATAAAATCAATAGAATCCATGCAAGTCCCTGAACCTTTATCAATTAATGCACATTTAACTTGGATATCTCTTATTTAGATGATAATGAATAATGGAGGATCATCTACATGAATCAATATATCATTGAGAATCATGAAAGAGATATGGAATTTAATTTAAAGATAGGTATCTACTATTTCATCAATTTGGATAGCCATTTCTTTATATTACTAAAGGATGTTATCTTCAAATCCCAAAAAAAGTATCTTCTTACCCCATAAGTGAGGGATGAGCGATTTGAATTTTGAATAAGAGTTACATTATATTATTATAATGACAAGGTAAAGTTATCATGATTTCTAAACATGGATTTAGATGGTATGTGAAATTTAGGCTATATGGTCTCATTCATCATATCCTATTAGAATTTTATTAGATAAAGGTGCATAATGTTATAATAAATCCTTTGAAGGTATAGCAAAATTGTATTGAATTTGATTTTGACAAGGAATTATTTTTTTATATTTTATTAATGTGGGTTGCTTGATTGTATTTCTTTGTGTTTTGGTTGATAATGTGATTGAATCATTGGTTGTTTCTTGTGTTTGAGTGGAAGAAGTACCACTAGTAGAAAGTTTTAGAATTTTAAATTTATGTGTCTTAGTTGAAGGAGAGATATAACTTATGTCAATAGTATGTGAAGAATTGTATATTTACATTATTGAATTTGAGACTTGTGGGTTTGTTTAATTTGTTGAAATCAATTCCCCATGCCCCAATTCTATGAGATAAGATGGGTAAGAGTCATGAACAATGGATAATTTTGAGAAATTGTAATGGTTGAAGGTTGGATAATGATTGATATAGGTTAATAATCTCATCATATTATTCATGTTGACAAAATTCTTATCATTGATCTTAGGATCCACCAAAAAAATGATATTGTTGGTATTAGGAGTTTGGTTAATGGTATCTTGATGAGTAGGAAGGGGATCTTTATAAATAGCTAAATGAGCATTTTTTTGGTTTAAGGAATCATATTTGGTTTTAGTTTCATGATCATTAATTATTATTTCATAAGATTGTTAATGTGTATGTTTGATTGATTCATGATCAAATTTAAGTCCAAGGAGATAATACATACCAAATTTTCTTAGTCAGTGATAAGTTTCATGAGAATGACCCCAATTTTCATGAAACCAACAAAATTTGTGGGGATCATACCACTATTTGGTAGGACATGTACGGTCAATATCTTGTGTGGAAGGTCATGGGAGGTGATTTTGAATTTATGCTAAGGAAAGTGATTTATGAACATCTATGTTATGTACTTGAGAAAATGTATAACTAGGATGAGAATTATTGGAAATTGATAAGGATTAGGCTTTAAGGGGTTACTTGGTTTGATAACTTGAAAAGTGTCTATGGAATAATAGGTATATATAACACCATCATTAGTTACATTTTAATTTTTATATTTCATAACCGTTCGAGTCCCTACTAGAGGGTGTAAAGGCTTAAATTTTTGTATAAGGAGATCTTGACATTTAGATTGGTCGAGGGCTTTATCCAAATATTTTGGTGAAAGATTCCTTACAAGATATTTAAATTTGGA